>JARUHQ010000041.1:15000-22500 GCA_029955515.1 Chrysomela aeneicollis | reverse complement strand
GGAAACAAACCAACATTCCAGAGGCGAGAATATACGTCCATCCTTGATTTGACACTTGCCACTGCGAACATTACGAATAGAATAACGAAGTGGGAAGTCAGTGATCTCGAATCCCTGAGTGATCATAACTTCATCGTATTCGAAGTCACAAATGACTCCCTGATACCATATCGGAGGATAATTCCCAATAATGGATGGCAAGTAAGGAAACTTGATAGACAGCATCTACAGCATGTCCTCTCAGAAATGCAAGAAGAATTCAACATACCATATGTGGAAAACTTCACACGAACATTGACCAAGATATGTGATCGGACGATGCCTAAAAGAAAGACTATGGGTAAAAGACAACCAGTCTACTGGTGGAATGATGAAATTGCAGCACTTCGAAAACAATGCATGCACAAGAGGAGACTTCATAAAAGGAATATGAGGAGAAACGAACCAGAGGAAAATCAAAGACGATGGGAAGAATACAAGAACAGTAAGAAATCTCTACAGAATATGATAAAGAAGGCCAAACGTGACTGCTGGAAAGCTCTATGTGATAACATTGACTGTGATATCTGGGGGGATGGCTACAAGATTGTCATGAAAGGACTTATTGGCTATCCTCCCAGACTACAAATGACGATGCAAACAATGGAACAGGTGGTGGATCACCTCTTTCCAGTGCATCAACAAGTAAACTTTAACTGTGATAGAACTGTGATATTTACAAATTTTAGTATAGGAGAACTACAGAAGGCATGCGGAAAAATAAAAGAAAAGAAGGCACCTGGACCTGGAAATATTCCTCCAGAAATACTCAAGGAACTTGTTACTCAGAAACCAGAATACACTCTAGCTGTGTATAATAAGTTGGCAAGTGAACTGCTATTTCCAAAAGACTGGAAATGTGCTAACCTGGCGTTATTGAGAAAAAGTGACAAACCAATGGACAGTCCTGCCGCCCACAGGCCTATATGCTTATTGGACGTCGAAGGAAAGCTATACGAACATCTCATAAGAATAAGACTGAATGAGGAACTGATCCGTACGGGGGGATTATCAGAGAGGCAATACGGATTCAGGGAAGGACGGCAGACTGTAGATGCTATACAAGAGGTCATAAGGATTGCTCGCGAGACACAATTAGAACACTCATGCCCCCATCGGAGATTCTGTGCCGTTATTACTCTCGATGTTAGGAATGCATTTAATAGCGCATCATGGCAAAACATATTGGATGAACTAAGAGAGAGGGACTTAGATGAGGGTCTTTTATGCCTTATCGCATCATACCTTTCTAATCGAGAGATAATTCTAGAAACGGAAGACAGGACCCAGAGAAGAGCAATAAACAGCGGTGTACCGCAGGGCTCGGTTCTGGGTCCAACTCTATGGAATATCCTGTACGATGGACTCCTGAAGCTAGAACAACCAGAAGGGGTTACACTTATAGGGTTTGCAGACGATATAGCTGTAGTAATAGTTGCCAAAGGAGAAGAGACCCTAATGGATACTGGAAACATCGCACTTCAACGAATCTCAAACTGGTTAGGGCGAAAAGGACTCCAACTTGCTCCAGAAAAAACTGAGGCGGTTCTTCTGACCACGAAGAGAAAAATCAGGCCGATTAACTTCAATGTCCAAGGGGTGATGATACCACCATCAAGAGCGATCAAGTATTTAGGGGTGTGGTTAGATACAAAGCTAACATTCGCTGAACATGTCTCCCAAGTCACAAAAAAGGTAGAAAAGACAGTGACAGCCCTTGCTAGCCTTTTGCCCAATATAGGAGGACCTAGATCTTCTAAACGAAGACTGTTGTTGAGTGTAGTCCACTCACAGATGCTCTATGCCGCTCCTGCTTGGCACACTGTAATGAGTAATCCAAAACTTCTGAAAAAATTGTCTAGCGTTCAGCGCAAAATGACAATCAGAGTGTGCTGTGGATATAGGACGATCTCAGCGGAGGCAGCAGGAGTCATTTCGGGGGCTCCTCCGATAGAATTAATGATCCAGGAAAGAAAGGAGAAGTATGCAGGAATGGATAGTCGAACAGCAACAGCAAACTTGAGAACCAGGTGGCAACGAAAATGGAATACCGGGACCTATGGACGATGGACCCATCATCTGATACCAAACATCCAGGTGTGGATCGATAGGGCATATGGAGAGGTAGATTACTACCTAACACAAGCACTCTCCGGACATGGATGCTTCGAAAAATATTTATACGACCGTCGAAGGGCGGAAACGAACATCTGCATATATTGCGGAGCTCAAGATGACGCAGAGCATACTCTATTCATTTGTCCAAACTGGCAAGGAGTACGAGAGGAGTATGGCCGCGAGAGTGGAGCACCATTCAACGCCCAAAATATGATGGATGACCTGATATCAACAGAGGAAAACTGGAATCGTGCATATAAAGCGGTCAGAAGGATAATAGAATGTAAAGAAAGAGAAGCCAGAAGAACAACGAGAGCAGATGAATGAACTAGACAGCCCTCTTACTGAAGCAATGCGAAAGCGGTCCCAGTGAGAATGAGCTGATGGAGGAAAAAAAAAAAAAAAAAAAAAAAAAAAAAAAAAAAAAAAAAAAAAAAAAAAGATAGATAGATAGATAGATAGATAGATAGATAGATAGATAGATAGATAGATAGATAGATAGATAGATAGATAGATAGATAGATAGATAGATAGATAGATAGATAGATAGATAGATAGATAGATAGATAGATAGATAGATAGATAGATAGATAGATAGATAGATAGATAGATAGATAGATAGATAGATAGATAGATAGATAGATAGATAGATAGATAGATAGATAGATAGATATATAGATAGATAGATAGATAGATAGATAGATAGATAGATAGATAGATAGATAGATAGATAGATAGATAGATAGATAGATAGATAGATAGATATATAGATAGATAGATAGATAGATAGATAGATAGATAGATAGATAGATAGATAGATAGATAGATAGATAGATAGATAGATAGATAGATAGATAGATAGATAGATAGATAGATAGATAGATAGATAGATAGATAGATAGATAGATAGATAGATAGATAGATAGATAGATAGATAGATAGATAGATAGATAGATAGATAGATAGATAGATAGATAGATAGATAGATAGATAGATAGATAGATAGATAGATAGATAGATAGATGGATAGATAGATAGATAGATAGATAGATAGATAGATAGATAGATAGATAGATATATTATATATATAACATTTATTCAGTAAATAGGACATTCCTAATAATACATTAACAATTACATGTAATAAATTCCTTAATTTTATTCTAATCATGGTAGGTAAATTCCAAATTATGCTACGATAGATATATCAAGATACTAATATATACAGTAAAAATTTAGTTGAAAGTTCAGTTACACCTGTTGAAAAATATATTGCAATAACTTAGATTTGAAATCTTTTAGGGATGAAGCAGATTTTATTGAGCAAGGTAATTTATTGTATGTATCAAAACCCTTGAAGAAGACTGAGTTCATGCTGCTTTTGTTACTAGTTCTGTTTATATGTATGTCAGTCTTGTTTCGAGTGTTGTGTTGATGTATATCACTGTTGAAACTTATGGATTGTTTGAGATATGTTGCTGCTAGATCATTAACAATTTTATGTACGAATATCATTGTCTGGTATAATAGTCTTTGAGATACCGAAAGCCAGTGCAAGGTTGATAACATCGTGATTATAGAGGTATATCGGTTCACTTTCAATATAATTCTCATTCCTCTATTCTGTAGTTTTTGTAGTTGAGACTGTTTGTTCAAGTTTAAGGAATACAAAATTGAAGAGCAATAATCAAAGTGTGGTTGTATGATTGTTTTATAAACTAATATCTTGGTATTTAATGATAGGTGCCTTGAAATTCTAGAGTAAAAGTATAGTTTCTTTGAAATTTTTTTGTGTATGTATTGGAAATGGTTTTCATATGTAAGATTACAGTCCAATTGAAATCCTAGATATTTCACTGTTTTATTTATTTTAATTTTTTGTTCATTGATAGTAACATTAATCCTATTGAAATCAATTTTGTCATACTTGTACTTTGAAGTAATAATCATAGCAGTGGTTTTGTTTACATTAAGTTTTAACTTGTTGATTTTAATGAATTTATCAACTGTTTCGAGAATCACATTCATTTTTTGCACAGCAGTGTCTAAGTTTGTGTCGCTACAGGCTATTAGTGTATCATCAGCAAATAGGTTGACAAATTCACAGTCAACATATAAATTGATATCATTCAAATATATAATAAATAATAAGGGGCCCAAAACACTTCCCTGGGGTACTCCTTTATCGTTTAATATTTCGTTTGAGATAGTGTCATTAATTCTTACTTTTTGTTTTCTGCCTTTAAGATAATCTGAAAACCATTCATACACATAGCCGTCGATACCATATCTTTTCATTTTACTGAGAATTATATTTCTGTCAATGGTTTCGAAGGCTCGCTTCAGATCTAAAAATACAGCTATTACATACTTGTTGTCATCTAATTTTTTTATCATATAGTTAAGAGACCTCTGCAGTGCCGTTTCACATGAATATTTTTTCCTAAACCCAGATTGGTTATCAAAAAGAATTTCATTTTCGTTGACAAATTCAAGTACTTGCTTATATACGGCATATTCTAGAACTTTCTCAATAGGCGGCAACGTATTAATAGGCCGAAATTCCTCAGCTTTGACTGTTTTATTAACCTTTGGTACTGGGATAATAGTACTAATCTTTAGTAGATCGGGTATTTTTCCTGTCTGAAGTGAAGTATTGACAAGATTCAGTATAGCATGCCCAGCAGTTTCAAAAATTTGTTTTAATATTTTGGCATTCAGGATTTCATGGGTGTTACATTTATTATCTAATGAGGTAACAATATCACGTAGTTCACTCATGGACAACATTTTGAATTTAGTTATGGGCTTATAAAGATTACAATCGTAATTGGACCATATTTCTTCACTTTGTATGCTCTCGATTACCTGATTAATACTCTTAACAAAATACCTATTAAAGTTTTCCACCAAGGATTTCTCTTCCTTCACCATATATGAGACATCCTCATAATCAAATTGTACCTGGTTGAACGAGTTTTGATTACTGCTTTTAACAAGTACTTTTAAAGTTTTCCACATCATCTGAGAATTGTTTTTATATCTGTCAATTTTTTCATAATAGTAATTTTCTTTTTTCTTTTTTAACATATTCACAACCTCATTTCTGATTACTTTAAAGCTATTCCATCTGTATAGTTTATCATTTGGTGACGATTTAATAAATGATGTATAGGCTTTATCTCTCTCCTTAATTTTACCGTATATTTCGTTGTCAAACCATGGAACATTGTTTTTATAATGGCAATTTTTCAAGGGGGCAATTTCGTTTATAGTTGTAGTACAATTATCAAGGACTTTTTGATAAATAATATTTACATCAACTGAATTCAGTGCCCATTCACATGAAATCAATTTATTTTTTATTTTATCAAGATTAGCCTCACAAAAGTTTCTATATCTTTTAATTTTATTACTTTGGTTCTCTGAACTTGAAAGAAAGTCAACCGATATTACCAAATGATCTGTGATTCTTGGACTTAAATGAACCTTAGTTCTAATATTGTTTTGGTTTGTTATAACATAATCAATCAATGTTTCTGATTCTAATGTGATACGAGTTGGTTCTGATACATACTGCTTCAATCCATAGGTTGTGAATAAATTCTTAATTTTATTTACATAGAATGTATTATCTGTAAAGTTCAGATTAAAATCACCAGCTAATATAAAACGACCCTTGTCTATCATATCATCTTCACTAATGTCTTCAAGATATTCCAAAAAAGTAGCATCTGAACTCGATGGTGAATGGTACAAGCAGCCAATAAACCATGTTGAAGATTTAAAATCAATTTTTAAAATTTTACACCAAGAGTTACCCTCGAGTACAAATGTTTTATAGATAGAAAAATTAATAGTTTGTTGTATATAAAAGACTACACCTCCAGTATAGCGACTATTAGAGTCACATCGTACACAATTATACTGTTCCATCTTTATTTCTGAATCTTCAACATCCTGCGTTGTCCTGGTTTCACTCAGTAGTAGGACTTTTGGCTTATAACGTACTAGGCAATCATGAATTTCATCCTTGTGCTTGATGAGACTCTGAGCATTCATGTATATAATATCCGAGTACAGTTGTATATTATTAGGAGTACTTACAAGTTTTTTTTAAATTGTACCTGATTTTTTGGAACGATTGTAGGCTTGTTATTTATAAATTTGATAGTTTTTGTACTATCACCACTTGCAACTAAGTTATCCAGTTGTGCCTTTATTTTACGGAAATAATCCCTTTGCGCCAAGGTTTGGTCTCCTGAAATCTTGATGTTTGGGGTTTTAATCAATTGTTTATTCTTTAGTATATGTTTAGCATCTTCCGGCGATTCCAAAATAACCTTTATAGGCCTATTCTTGTTTGGTAATATTTTACCTAATCTAAAAAGTTTAATATTTTCCATGTTCAGGTTGAAATTTTGAAGTTCATTACTAATAGTTTTCTTCTCCTCGTTCACTTTTTCAGTCTTATTTTGTAGTGGGCATTCTTCAACATTGTAGAGGATGATATTGGAGGCTCGGTTTTGTCTGTCAACCATTTCACAAATTATATCTTCTTTATCAAATCCTTCATTGGCTCTTTCCTTAATTTTTAGTGTTTCAACATCTTCTTTAAGTTTTGTTATTTCTCCTTCGAGCAGGGAAATCTTACGTAATAATTGTGGTACTTGCTTGAACGAAGTTGTGCAGTCATCACAAAAAAAGATCAAAGATCGTTTTTGTAATTCCAGGACTTTTATTTCTGAGGCAGTAAGTTTGGAGCAAGTTCTGGTCATGTGAAAACAGATTCTGCAACTATCACATCGAAAGAAATCCTCTACTGCACAGCTTATTGCATTTTTACATGTGGAACAAGTTACCGTCATTATGTCATTATGTGAATAGTTTAATATAATTTCCAAATCTGATATTCTCAAATCGGTAAATATTCACTGGTCTATTATGGTATGATCCTTGGCTTCTTTTTTACAAAATAGCCAAGTAAAAACTTATCTCTTTTCACTGAGTTTTTATTGGTCTTTTTATTGGAATATGTTCTGGCTGCTCGACTTAAATGCAATTTTTATCCACTTTCAATCTTCTGAACTACTTCAATCTTAGAATTGCTTGATTCACCAAGTTTTTATTAATTTTTGTGTCGAAATCCGCAAAATTTACTTAAACTTATTCCTATCAAAATTCCACTTTTACTTCCCTTCACAAAAATACGTGTATCGATATCTGAACGCACGCACTTCAATGATAGATAGATAGATGGATAGATAGATAGATAGATAGATAGATAGATAGATAGATAGATAGATAGATAGATAGATAGATAGATAGATAGATAGATAGATA
>JARUHQ010000041.1:0-10000 GCA_029955515.1 Chrysomela aeneicollis | reverse complement strand
GATAGATAGATAGATAGATAGATAGATAGATAGATAGATAGATAGATAGATAGATAGATAGATAGATAGATAGATAGATAGATAGATAGATAGATAGATAGATAGATAGATAGATAGATAGATAGATAGATAGATAGATAGATAGATAGATAGATAGATAGATAGATAGATAGATAGATAGATAGATAGATAGATAGATAGATAGATAGATAGATAGATAGATAGATAGATAGATAGATAGATAGATAGATAGATAGATAGATAGATAGATAGATAGATAGATAGATAGATAGATAGATAGATAGATAGATAGATAGATAGATAGATAGATAGATAGATAGATAGATAGATAGATAGATAGATAGATAGATAGATAGATAGATAGATAGATAGATAGATAGATAGATAGATAGATAGATAGATAGATAGATAGATAGATAGATAGATAGATAGATAGATAGATAGATAGATAGATAGATAGATAGATAGATAGATAGATAGATAGATAGATAGATAGATAGATAGATAGATAGATAGATAGATAGATAGATAGATAGATAGATAGATAGATAGATAGATAGATAGATAGATAGATAGATAGATAGATAGATAGATAGATAGATAGATAGATAGATAGATAGATAGATAGATAGATAGATAGATAGATAGATAGATAGATAGATAGATAGATAGATAGATAGATAGATAGATAGATAGATAGATAGATAGATAGATAGATAGATAGATAGATAGATAGATAGATAGATAGATAGATAGATAGATAGATAGATAGATAGATAGATAGATAGATAGATAGATAGATAGATAGATAGATAGATAGATAGATAGATAGATAGATAGATAGATAGATAGATAGATAGATAGATAGATAGATAGATAGATAGATAGATAGATAGATAGATAGATAGATAGATAGATAGATAGATAGATAGATAGATAGATAGATAGATAGATAGATAGATAGATAGATAGATAGATAGATAGATAGATAGATAGATAGATAGATAGATAGATAGATAGATAGATAGATAGATAGATAGATAGATAGATAGATAGATAGATAGATAGATAGATAGATAGATAGATAGATAGATAGATAGATAGATAGATAGATAGATAGATAGATAGATAGATAGATAGATAGATAGATAGATAGATAGATAGATAGATAGATAGATAGATAGATAGATAGATAGATAGATAGATAGATAGATAGATAGATAGATAGATAGATAGATAGATAGATAGATAGATAGATAGATAGATAGATAGATAGATAGATAGATAGATAGATAGATAGATAGATAGATAGATAGATAGATAGATAGATAGATAGATAGATAGATAGATAGATAGATAGATAGATAGATAGATAGATAGATAGATAGATAGATAGATAGATAGATAGATAGATAGATAGATAGATAGATAGATAGATAGATAGATAGATAGATAGATAGATAGATAGATAGATAGATAGATAGATAGATAGATAGATAGATAGATAGATAGATAGATAGATAGATAGATAGATAGATAGATAGATAGATAGATAGATAGATAGATAGATAGATAGATAGATAGATAGATAGATAGATAGATAGATAGATAGATAGATAGATAGATAGATAGATAGATAGATAGATAGATAGATAGATAGATAGATAGATAGATAGATAGATAGATAGATAGATAGATAGATAGATAGATAGATAGATAGATAGATAGATAGATAGATAGATAGATAGATAGATAGATAGATAGATAGATAGATAGATAGATAGATAGATAGATAGATAGATAGATAGATAGATAGATAGATAGATAGATAGATAGATAGATAGATAGATAGATAGATAGATAGATAGATAGATAGATAGATAGATAGATAGATAGATAGATAGATAGATAGATAGATAGATAGATAGATAGATAGATAGATAGATAGATAGATAGATAGATAGATAGATAGATAGATGGGTCCAAATGGGATAGAGATGCGTAATATATGACATTTAATGTCTCTTAGCCTCTCCTATCCAATCCCAATTCTCACCTCCACGTGGTGGACCTGGTAACCCGAGCAACCTTGTCAGAGATTGATTAACCAACCACAGTGGATGGCAAGGTCGGGGCAAACGAGAGGGGGAGCCCCAAGCCCAAGGTGTAGCACCATCGCGCCAAGGGGCTGCATGGCACAGGGGTAGTGTGTTCCAAGCGATGCCCTGGAGAATTAGCGACCTCCAGGGGATAAAAAGAAAGCTTTAGCGCGGTACGGGCGCACTGCTGCGCTGGACAGGTTAGATCGTCCCAACTCGTGGGAAAAATGATGGAATCAAAAGAAACTCTCGAAGAAAAAAGAAACGACACTGAAAGAGATATTATACCGTCGGACCCTTTCCGTCGAAGGGATTCGATTCACAGGACCCCAACTAAAATCAGAACAATTTCACTTCCGAGCAAAATTGATGATGTTTTTGAAACTTCTCAAAATTTCGAAAACATCGAGATGAGCCAACCGAGCAAAAGAAAAAGAACAGACCACCATAGCGAAAGTTTAGAGGACAAAGATGAGACGTGTATCACTATCACTCCAGATGAAGGAAATGACGAGACTAGGACGGCAGGAGTGGATTTCAAAAAATCCTTCTATGCGATTGTTAAGCAGGTTAGATTGCTGGAAAAACTAGTAACAGATACTTACAAACCAAAAAGAGAACTAACAGATATATGCAGTAAATTAAAATATCACGTTGATCTCACACAGAAGGAGGAACAACAGAAATGGCTGAAGGAAGCAGTGACTGAGACAAGAAAGGAAAAAACGTCTCCACAGGAACCAAAGGTAGTGAATTCCATTGGCATCCAGGCAAACGCAGAAGAAATTGATACGGAATGGGAAGGGCAAAGATCACGATGGGAAGAGAAAATAAAGGAAATCCTCAGAAGCGAAAAGGATTTCAGCCAACTGGCTGAAATTATAGATGACAAATGGCCTGACGATATATACAGAGTGACAAGCCTAGGAGAGCAGAATTGGCAACAAACAGATATGGAAGAAGATCTGGCGGTGTTTATAGATCCTCGGGCAACGACACATGAGGAAACATATGAAGAGTTGGTAACTCAGTACCCAGTAGCTGGTCACCTAATTAGTGAAGGACTCACAGAAGGAGTTATGGAGTATGTGACAATGCAGTTTGGGGTGAGGAGTAGTAGAAGTACGGAACAGGAAAATCATACAAAGTCAGTATATATTATGCCGATTAGTATGGAAGAA
Source organism: Chrysomela aeneicollis (assembly GCA_029955515.1). Lineage (NCBI taxonomy): Eukaryota > Metazoa > Arthropoda > Insecta > Coleoptera > Chrysomelidae > Chrysomela > Chrysomela aeneicollis. Next base: position 6,699 of record JARUHQ010000041.1, on the reverse strand, counting down.
AATGATGTGGATGATGCTACAGCAACCTACAACCTTTGCCTACAACTGAAGGAGGAAATGATAAAACATAACAGAAAAACTCTGAGGATTTTCGCACGGGGTGATACAAACCTCAAGTACCTAAGGAATTGCGTGGAGTATATTTTCTGGGATGCGGAAATAAAAATCACAATTTGCCGAAAGGGGAAAAGAAAGGTGGAAGGAGGGGGGTCTACAACAAAAAACGTGAGAAAGAACAATCAGCAGCCTGAAAGGGAAAAAATCATTGTGAAGGCTCCTGAAGGAAGAAGCTATGCAGATTTGCTGAGAGATGTCAAGAACTCCGTTAACTTGAAGGAGAAAGGAATCAAAATCAGATCAATGAAAAAAACCAACAAGGGGGACCTCATGTTGGAAATTCTGGGAGGCAGGGAAAATGCAGCTGTATTCAAGCAATCAATCCAAGAAAAAAATGATAAAGCGGAGGTGATAATAAAAACAAACGAAACTGTCATCCATATTAATGACATTGATGCCTCGATAGATGAAGATGAACTGAAGTGTGAAATCACGAAATCAGAAGGTATATCACCAAATAATTTCACGGTAATATCAATGAAACCTACACGAAATGGAAATCAGACTGCAATCGTAGCCATGAAAAGAGACAACGCAACGCGGGTTCTGAATAAAGGGAAGATACAAATCGGGTGGATTCAATGTAGAATCAGAAGGAGAATCACCTTGCAGAGGTGTTTCAGGTGTCACTTTTATGGGCATAAGAAGAAAGATTGCACTGAATCGGATAGGTCTGAGCTATGTCTCAAATGCGTTAAGCCAGGACATAAGGCAAAAGAATGCAACAGCACACCAAGCTGCCTCGTATGTAAGATAGACGGTCATAGAATGGACCAGACAGATTGCCCATTGTATAGGAAAATGATTAGAGAAAAAAGTAGGGTCTTACCCCGTGTGGCATACAGATCCAATTATGCCAGTTAAAGTTTTACAAACTAATTTGGGAAGGGAAAGGGCTGCGCATGATTTAGCCTATGCAACAGCGATAGAAAGGAATATAGATATACTAGTAGTCGGAGAGCCTAATAAAAAAGTTGTAGAGAACACTCAATGGATAAAGGACAAGCGAATTGATATAGCTATACTCTTCATAAACAAGAATTTAGTAGTCTCGAAAGTTACCTCGGAAGAAGGTTATGTCAGAATCAAGTTCAAAGATTTTCAGCTCTATTGCACATATATTTCTCCGAACATACAATTCGATGAGTACAAGGAACAAGTCGATAATATTATGGATGATGTCAGAAGAGATGTAGATGAAAAAATAGTTGTTGGAGATATAAATGCTAAATCTTGCGCGTGGGGCTCGCCAGCACAAGATAAAAGGGGAGAATACTGGTCTGAATGGATGGCTGCTCTGAACATGAACGTTCTGAATGACGGTAAGAAACCTACTTTCGTTCGAAGACAAACAAAGTCTTTCATTGACATCACCTGTTCTACGAGTGGAATACAACGGAACATAAGAGAATGGGAAGTGTTAGAAGACGAAACTCTCACGGATCATAAATATATCTATTTCACAATAAAATTGAAAGGAGAAAAGTTACGGAATGAAAATAATAAGAGTTGGTCCTGCGACTGGAAACTATTCAAGGAACTAGCGACATGGAGATTATCTGGTGGCGCGAATTCTATAGAGGAACTAAATAAGGTGATAAGGGAAGTATATAGCGCTTGTTTGCTCAGTACTAATAAATCCCGAACACCTTTCTGGTGGGACGAAGACATTGCCAGGAAACGAAAAGAATGTCTGAGACTCCGAAGAGCAGCTACACGTCAGGGTGGACAAACGCCTAGAAATGAAGCCCAGATTGAACGAACCTATAGCGAACTGAAAAGGAATAAAAAAGAACTACAACTACTAATTAAAAAATCAAAAGAGAAACATTGGGATGACCTATGTAGGGAATTGGACGAAGATATCTGGGGAAGAGGTTATAAAATCGCATCTAAAAAACTGATCAGACATGCGCCTTTCAATTTTGCAGTGGAGGAAAAAGTGGAAGTAGCTAATGATCTGTTCCCAAGAAAACAGAAGACATGGCAAATTAATCCTACAGGAAGGGAAGGTGAACCTTTTACCAGTGGAGAGCTCAAAAACGTGTTGGTAAAAATGAAAAGCGGAAAGGCACCCCGGTCTCGATGGTATTCCTATGGAGGCCATCAAATAATAGAAGAGATAAATCCAGACGTTATATTACACCCCCTTAACGATTTATTCCGGAGAAATAGTTTTCCGAAGGAATGGAAGAAGGCAAGGTTGGTGCTGATACCAAAAGGAAGACCAGAGGATATGAAACTCAGACCAATCTGCTTATTGAATTCAATGAGTAAAGTCTACGAAGGATTACTGAGAAACAGACTTCAAGAGATTTGGAAGCAAATGGCAGCCTTTCTGACCGCCAATTTGGATTCCGCAAAGGCAAATCGACTATACAGGCAGTGGAAATGGTGATAAAAACTATAAAGGAACGTGTAAACGATAAATGGGCGATACTTATAACTCTTGACGTCAGAAATGCCTTCAATTCTGCCTCATGGGATCGAATAATGATGAACCTAGAAAAAAGAGGGATACGGGATTACCTGCTTGAGACCCTCGATAACTATTTAGACGATAGATCTCTGCAGATAGATAAAGATGTCTGTCTTAAAGTCACTGCTGGAGTGCCACAGGGGTCGGTCCTAGGACCTACCCTGTGGAACATTCTATATGATGGGGTGCTGAATGAAATAGTGCCAGAGGGAGTGATCACGTTAGCCTACGCAGATGACCTAGCAGTTATTGTCACGGCTAGATCTAAAGAGCTCCTGAAATGGAGGGGAAATGAAGCACTAATTCAGATCAGCAAATGGATGAAAGAAAATGAGTTGGATTTAGCTCCACAAAAATCAGAAGCAGTCATTCTCAGAGGAGGCAGAGAAAGAGAGGGGATCAGATTCATGTGCGGAGGAGTAGGAATATTACCAAAGAAGAGTCTCGTATACTTAGGTATTACTATGAGCGAAAATTGTAATTTTGGAGAACACATCAAACCGCAATACAAAAAGCTGAGAAGAAGGTGTCGGCCCTCAGCAGGATAACTCCGAACATTAAGGGCCCTAGATCCAGAAAGAGGGAAATGCTGTATAACGTCGTCCAGTCGATTATTTTATATGGAGCTCCTTTATGGAACGAATACATGAGGAGAGAGAAGTATAAGCGACAAGTCACAAAAATCCAACGTAAAATGTTGATAAGAGTAACAAGTGCATACCGAACTGTGTCAGCTAGAGCAGTACAAATAGTCGCCGGAGTCATACCGATTGAACTTCTAGTGGATGAGAGAACCAGATTATACCAGCGCGAAGATGGAAATACCCCTCGAGCGAAAAAAGAAGAAAGAGAGAACACTGTGAGGAAGTGGCAAGAAATATGGGACAACACGAACAACGTCGCACAGTGGACGAAGCGACTGATACCGAGTATAAAGAAATGGATCGAGTGCAAACATAGGAGAACCGACTATTTTCTTACACAGATACTAACAGGGCATGGTTCCTTCAGAGAATATCTACATCGAATTGGTAGAGCTGAAACTGACCTATGTCTCTATTGCGGAATAGTAGACACAGTGGTGCACACAATCCTGGAATGCGAAAGATGGCGAAACGAAAGGGAAAATCTCATGCAAACAGTAGAAATTGAAATAACGGAAGAAAACATCATAGATTTCATGATGGATAGAAAAGAAAATTGGGAAAAAATACATGCATACATTCAAAGCATTCTGAAAACGAAAGAAATAGAAGAGAGACAAATGAGAGGTTGAAGTCAAGAACGAGACAACGAGTCTACTGAAGATATGCGCAAGCGGTTCCAATAGACTTGGATGTGTAAAAGGAGGGAGTTTTGGTGGGTAGGCTAGGATCCCCCTAGAGTCCCACACTGTCAGGGAAAGAAGAGCTAGTACCTGTGCGAGCATGAGCGTTCTCCCCGTCAAAAAAAAAAAAAAAAAAAAAAAAAAAAAAAAAAAAAGATAGATAGATAGATAGATAGATAGATAGATAGATAGATAGATAGATAGATAGATAGATAGATAGATAGATAGATAGATAGATAGATAGATAGATAGATAGATAGATAGATAGATAGATAGATAGATAGATAGATAGATAGATAGATAGATAGATAGATAGATAGATAGATAGATAGATAGATAGATAGATAGATAGATAGATAGATAGATAGATAGATAGATAGATAGATAGATAGATAGATAGATAGATAGATAGATAGATAGATAGATAGATAGATAGATAGATAGATAGATAGATAGATAGATAGATAGATAGATAGATAGATAGATAGATAGATAGATAGATAGATAGATAGATAGATAGATAGATAGATAGATAGATAGATAGATAGATAGATAGATAGATAGATAGATAGATAGATAGATAGATAGATAGATAGATAGATAGATAGATAGATAGATAGATAGATAGATAGATAGATAGATAGATAGATAGATAGATAGATAGATAGATAGATAGATAGATAGATAGATAGATAGATAGATAGATAGATAGATAGATAGATAGATAGATAGATAGATAGATAGATAGATAGATAGATAGATAGATAGATAGATAGATAGATAGATAGATAGATAGATAGATAGATAGATAGATAGATAGATAGATAGATAGATAGATAGATAGATAGATAGATAGATAGATAGATAGATAGATAGATAGATAGATAGATAGATAGATAGATAGATAGATAGATAGATAGATAGATAGATAGATAGATAGATAGATAGATAGATAGATAGATAGATAGATAGATAGATAGATAGATAGATAGATAGATAGATAGATAGATAGATAGATAGATAGATAGATAGATAGATAGATAGATAGATAGATAGATAGATAGATAGATAGATAGATAGATAGATAGATAGATAGATAGATAGATAGATAGATAGATAGATAGATAGATAGATAGATAGATAGATAGATAGATAGATAGATAGATAGATAGATAGATAGATAGATAGATAGATAGATAGATAGATAGATAGATAGATAGATAGATAGATAGATAGATAGATAGATAGATAGATAGATAGATAGATAGATAGATAGATAGATAGATAGATAGATAGATAGATAGATAGATAGATAGATAGATAGATAGATAGATAGATAGATAGATAGATAGATAGATAGATAGATAGATAGATAGATAGATAGATAGATAGATAGATAGATAGATAGATAGATAGATAGATAGATAGATAGATAGATAGATAGATAGATAGATAGATAGATAGATAGATAGATAGATAGATAGATAGATAGATAGATAGATAGATAGATAGATAGATAGATAGATAGATAGATAGATAGATAGATAGATAGATAGATAGATAGATAGATAGATAGATAGATAGATAGATAGATAGATAGATAGATAGATAGATAGATAGATAGATAGATAGATAGATAGATAGATAGATAGATAGATAGATAGATAGATAGATAGATAGATAGATAGATAGATAGATAGATAGATAGATAGATAGATAGATAGATAGATAGATAGATAGATAGATAGATAGATAGATAGATAGATAGATAGATAGATAGATAGATAGATAGATAGATAGATAGATAGATAGATAGATAGATAGATAGATAGATAGATAGATAGATAGATAGATAGATAGATAGATAGATAGATAGATAGATAGATAGATAGATAGATAGATAGATAGATAGATAGATAGATAGATAGATAGATAGATAGATAGATAGATAGATAGATAGATAGATAGATAGATAGATAGATAGATAGATAGATAGATAGATAGATAGATAGATAGATAGATAGATAGATAGATAGATAGATAGATAGATAGATAGATAGATAGATAGATAGATAGATAGATAGATAGATAGATAGATAGATAGATAGATAGATAGATAGATAGATAGATAGATAGATAGATAGATAGATAGATAGATAGATAGATAGATAGATAGATAGATAGATAGATAGATAGATAGATAGATAGATAGATAGATAGATAGATAGATAGATAGATAGATAGATAGATAGATAGATAGATAGATAGATAGATAGATAGATAGATAGATAGATAGATAGATAGATAGATAGATAGATAGATAGATAGATAGATAGATAGATAGATAGATAGATAGATAGATAGATAGATAGATAGATAGATAGATAGATAGATAGATAGATAGATAGATAGATAGATAGATAGATAGATAGATAGATAGATAGATAGATAGATAGATAGATAGATAGATAGATAGATAGATAGATAGATAGATAGATAGATAGATAGATAGATAGATAGATAGATAGATAGATAGATAGATAGATAGATAGATAGATAGATAGATAGATAGATAGATAGATAGATAGATAGATAGATAGATAGATAGATAGATAGATAGATAGATAGATAGATAGATAGATAGATAGATAGATAGATAGATAGATAGATAGATAGATAGATAGATAGATAGATAGATAGATAGATAGATAGATAGATAGATAGATAGATAGATAGATAGATAGATAGATAGATAGATAGATAGATAGATAGATAG